>JAVIWB010000664.1:0-17014 GCA_031893035.1 Dermolepida albohirtum
AATAACTTCGGAACGAGAAGAGATACAATGTTCTGGTTTGAAGCAGCGTAACAGTCGTGTCACAATCTATAAGTACACACCTAAAAAAAAATCACTTTTGAAAGTCAGTTTCCGCCTAACGCTACATGTGAGCTCTGCCTGATGGGGTTCTAAGGTCGCTAATAACTTCGGAACGAGAAGAGATACAATGTTCTGGTTTGAAGCAGCGTAACAGTCGTGTCACAATCTATAAGAACACACCTAAAAAAACAATCACTTTTGAAAGTCAGTTTCCGACTAACGCTACATGTGAGCTCTGCTTGATGGCGTTCTAAGGTCGCTAATAACTTCGGAACGAGAAGAGATACAATGTTCTGGTTTGAAGCAGCGTAACAGTCGTGTCACAATCTATAAGTACACACCTAAAAAACAATCACTTTTGAAAGTCAGTTTCCGACTAACGCTACATGTGAGCTCTGCCTGATGGCGTTCTAAGGTCGCTAATAACTTCGGAACGAGAAGTGATACAATGTTCTGGTTTGAAGCAGCATAACAGTCGTGTCACAATCTATAAGTACACACCTAAAAAACAATCACTTTTGAAAGTCAGTTTCCGACTAACGCTACATGTGAGCTCTGCTTGATGGCGTTCTAAGGTCGCTAATAACTTCGGAACGAGAAGAGATACAATGTTCTGGTTTGAAGCAGCGTAACAGTCGTGTCACAATCTATAAGTACACACCTAAAAAACAATCACTTTTGAAAGTCAGTTTCCGACTAACGCTACATGTGAGCTCTGCCTGATGGCGTTCTAAGGTCGCTAATAACTTCGGAACGAGAAGAGATACAATGTTCTGGTTTGAAGCAGCGTAACAGTCGTGTCACAATCTATAAGTACACACCTAAAAAACAATCACTTTTGAAAGTCAGTTTCCGACTAACGCTACATGTGAGCTCTGCTTGATGGCGTTCTAAGGTCGCTAATAACTTCGGAACGAGAAGAGATACAATGTTCTGGTTTGAAGCAGCGTAACAGTCGTGTCACAATCTATAAGTACACACCTAAAAAACAATCACTTTTGAAAGTCAGTTTCCGACT
Source organism: Dermolepida albohirtum (assembly GCA_031893035.1). NCBI lineage: Eukaryota > Metazoa > Arthropoda > Insecta > Coleoptera > Scarabaeidae > Dermolepida > Dermolepida albohirtum. Next base: position 1,079 of record JAVIWB010000664.1, read on the forward strand.
AACGCTACATGTGAGCTCTGCCTGATGGCGTTCTAAGGTCGCTAATAACTTCGGAACGAGAAGAGATACAATGTTCTGGTTTGAAGCAGCGTAACAGTCGTGTCACAATCTATAAGCACACACCTAAAAAACAATCACTTTTGAAAGTCAGTTTCCGACTAACGCTACATGTGAGCTCTGCTTGATGGCGTTCTAAGGTCGCTAATAACTTCGGAACGAGAAGAGATACAATGTTCTGGTTTGAAGCAGCGTAACAGTCGTGTCACAATCTATAAGTACACACCTAAAAAACAATCACTTTTGAAAGTCAGTTTCCGACTAACGCTACATGTGAGCTCTGCTTGATGGCGTTCTAAGGTCGCTAATAACTTCGGAACGAGAAGAGATACAATGTTCTGGTTTGAAGCAGCGTAACAGTCGTGTCACAATCTATAAGTACACACCTAAAAAACAATCACTTTTGAAAGTCAGTTTCCGACTAACGCTACATGTGAGCTCTGCTTGATGGCGTTCTAAGGTCGCTAATAACTTCGGAACGAGAAGAGATACAATGTTCTGGTTTGAAGCAGCGTAACAGTCGTGTCACAATCTATAAGTACACACCTAAAAAACAATCACTTTTGAAAGTCAGTTTCCGACTAACGCTACATGTGAGCTCTGCCTGATGGCGTTCTAAGGTCGCTAATAACTTCGGAACGAGAAGAGATACAATGTTCTGGTTTGAAGCAGCGTAACAGTCGTGTCACAATCTATAAGTACACACCTAAAAAACAATCACTTTTGAAAGTCAGTTTCCGACTAACGCTACATGTGAGCTCTGCTTGATGGCGTTCTAAGGTCGCTAATAACTTCGGAACGAGAAGAGATACAATGTTCTGGTTTGAAGCAGCGTAACAGTCGTGTCACAATCTATAAGTACACGCCTAAAAAACAATCACTTTTGAAAGTCAGTTTCCGACTAACGCTACATGTGAGCTCTGCTTGATGGCGTTCTAAGGTCGCTAATAACTTCGGAACGAGAAGAGATACAATGTTCTGGTTTGAAGCAGCGTAACAGTCGTGTCACAATCTATAAGTACACACCTAAAAAACAATCACTTTTGAAAGTCAGTTTCCGACTAACGCTACATGTGAGCTCTGCTTGATGGCGTTCTAAGGTCGCTAATAACTTCGGAACGAGAAGAGATACAATGTTCTGGTTTGAAGCAGCGTAACAGTCGTGTCACAATCTATAAGTACACACCTAAAAAACAATCACTTTTGAAAGTCAGTTTCCGACTAACGCTACATGTGAGCTCTGCTTGATGGCGTTCTAAGGTCGCTAATAACTTCGGAACGAGAAGAGATACAATGTTCTGGTTTGAAGCAGCGTAACAGTCGTGTCACAATCTATAAGTACACGCCTAAAAAACAATCACTTTTGAAAGTCAGTTTCCGACTAACGCTACATGTGAGCTCTGCTTGATGGCGTTCTAAGGTCGCTAATAACTTCGGAACGAGAAGAGATACAATGTTCTGGTTTGAAGCAGCGTAACAGTCGTGTCACAATCTATAAGTACACACCTAAAAAACAATCACTTTTGAAAGTCAGTTTCCGACTAACGCTACATGTGAGCTCTGCCTGATGGCGTTCTAAGGTCGCTAATAACTTCGGAACGAGAAGAGATACAATGTTCTGGTTTGAAGCAGCGTAACAGTCGTGTCACAATCTATAAGTACACACCTAAAAAACAATCACTTTTGAAAGTCAGTTTCCGACTAACGCTACATGTGAGCTCTGCTTGATGGCGTTCTAAGGTCGCTAATAACTTCGGAACGAGAAGAGATACAATGTTCTGGTTTGAAGCAGCGTAACAGTCGTGTCACAATCTATAAGCACACACCTAAAAAACAATCACTTTTGAAAGTCAGTTTCCGACTAACGCTACATGTGAGCTCTGCCTGATGGCGTTCTAAGGTCGCTAATAACTTCGGAACGAGAAGAGATACAATGTTCTGGTTTGAAGCAGCGTAACAGTCGTGTCACAATCTATAAGTACACACCTAAAAAACAATCACTTTTGAAAGTCAGTTTCCGACTAACGCTACATGTGAGCTCTGCCTGATGGCGTTCTAAGGTCGCTAATAACTTCGGAACGAGAAGAGATACAATGTTCTGGTTTGAAGCAGCGTAACAGTCGTGTCACAATCTATAAGTACACACCTAAAAAACAATCACTTTTGAAAGTCAGTTTCCGACTAACGCTACATGTGAGCTCTGCTTGATGGCGTTCTAAGGTCGCTAATAACTTCGGAACGAGAAGAGATACAATGTTCTGGTTTGAAGCAGCGTAACAGTCGTGTCACAATCTATAAGTACACACCTAAAAAACAATCACTTTTGAAAGTCAGTTTCCGACTAACGCTACATGTGAGCTCTGCTTGATGGCGTTCTAAGGTCGCTAATAACTTCGGAACGAGAAGAGATACAATGTTCTGGTTTGAAGCAGCGTAACAGTCGTGTCACAATCTATAAGTACACACCTAAAAAACAATCACTTTTGAAAGTCAGTTTCCGACTAACGCTACATGTGAGCTCTGCTTGATGGCGTTCTAAGGTCGCTAATAACTTCGGAACGAGAAGAGATACAATGTTCTGGTTTGAAGCAGCGTAACAGTCGTGTCACAATCTATAAGTACACACCTAAAAAACAATCACTTTTGAAAGTCAGTTTCCGACTAACGCTACATGTGAGCTCTGCCTGATGGCGTTCTAAGGTCGCTAATAACTTCGGAACGAGAAGAGATACAATGTTCTGGTTTGAAGCAGCGTAACAGTCGTGTCACAATCTATAAGTACACACCTAAAAAACAATCACTTTTGAAAGTCAGTTTCCGACTAACGCTACATGTGAGCTCTGCTTGATGGCGTTCTAAGGTCGCTAATAACTTCGGAACGAGAAGAGATACAATGTTCTGGTTTGAAGCAGCGTAACAGTCGTGTCACAATCTATAAGTACACACCTAAAAAACAATCACTTTTGAAAGTCAGTTTCCGACTAACGCTACATGTGAGCTCTGCTTGATGGCGTTCTAAGGTCGCTAATAACTTCGGAACGAGAAGAGATACAATGTTCTGGTTTGAAGCAGCGTAACAGTCGTGTCACAATCTATAAGTACACACCTAAAAAACAATCACTTTTGAAAGTCAGTTTCCGACTAACGCTACATGTGAGCTCTGCCTGATGGCGTTCTAAGGTCGCTAATAACTTCGGAACGAGAAGAGATACAATGTTCTGGTTTGAAGCAGCGTAACAGTCGTGTCACAATCTATAAGTACACACCTAAAAAACAATCACTTTTGAAAGTCAGTTTCCGACTAACGCTACATGTGAGCTCTGCTTGATGGCGTTCTAAGGTCGCTAATAACTTCGGAACGAGAAGAGATACAATGTTCTGGTTTGAAGCAGCGTAACAGTCGTGTCACAATCTATAAGTACACACCTAAAAAACAATCACTTTTGAAAGTCAGTTTCCGACTAACGCTACATGTGAGCTCTGCCTGATGGCGTTCTAAGGTCGCTAATAACTTCGGAACGAGAAGAGATACAATGTTCTGGTTTGAAGCAGCGTAACAGTCGTGTCACAATCTATAAGTACACACCTAAAAAACAATCACTTTTGAAAGTCAGTTTCCGACTAACGCTACATGTGAGCTCTGCCTGATGGCGTTCTAAGGTCGCTAATAACTTCGGAACGAGAAGAGATACAATGTTCTGGTTTGAAGCAGCGTAACAGTCGTGTCACAATCTATAAGTACACACCTAAAAAACAATCACTTTTGAAAGTCAGTTTCCGACTAACGCTACATGTGAGCTCTGCCTGATGGCGTTCTAAGGTCGCTAATAACTTCGGAACGAGAAGAGATACAATGTTCTGGTTTGAAGCAGCGTAACAGTCGTGTCACAATCTATAAGTACACACCTAAAAAACAATCACTTTTGAAAGTCAGTTTCCGACTAACGCTACATGTGAGCTCTGCCTGATGGCGTTCTAAGGTCGCTAATAACTTCGGAACGAGAAGAGATACAATGTTCTGGTTTGAAGCAGCGTAACAGTCGTGTCACAATCTATAAGTACACACCTAAAAAACAATCACTTTTGAAAGTCAGTTTCCGACTAACGCTACATGTGAGCTCTGCTTGATGGCGTTCTAAGGTCGCTAATAACTTCGGAACGAGAAGAGATACAATGTTCTGGTTTGAAGCAGCGTAACAGTCGTGTCACAATCTATAAGTACACACCTAAAAAACAATCACTTTTGAAAGTCAGTTTCCGACTAACGCTACATGTGAGCTCTGCTTGATGGCGTTCTAAGGTCGCTAATAACTTCGGAACGAGAAGAGATACAATGTTCTGGTTTGAAGCAGCGTAACAGTCGTGTCACAATCTATAAGTACACACCTAAAAAACAATCACTTTTGAAAGTCAGTTTCCGACTAACGCTACATGTGAGCTCTGCTTGATGGCGTTCTAAGGTCGCTAATAACTTCGGAACGAGAAGAGATACAATGTTCTGGTTTGAAGCAGCGTAACAGTCGTGTCACAATCTATAAGTACACACCTAAAAAACAATCACTTTTGAAAGTCAGTTTCCGACTAACGCTACATGTGAGCTCTGCTTGATGGCGTTCTAAGGTCGCTAATAACTTCGGAACGAGAAGAGATACAATGTTCTGGTTTGAAGCAGCGTAACAGTCGTGTCACAATCTATAAGCACACACCTAAAAAACAATCACTTTTGAAAGTCAGTTTCCGACTAACGCTACATGTGAGCTCTGCCTGATGGCGTTCTAAGGTCGCTAATAACTTCGGAACGAGAAGAGATACAATGTTCTGGTTTGAAGCAGCGTAACAGTCGTGTCACAATCTATAAGCACACACCTAAAAAACAATCACTTTTGAAAGTCAGTTTCCGACTAACGCTACATGTGAGCTCTGCTTGATGGCGTTCTAAGGTCGCTAATAACTTCGGAACGAAAAGATACAATGTTCTGGTTTGAAGCAGCGTAACAGTCGTGTCACAATCTATAAGTACACACCTAAAAAACAATCACTTTTGAAAGTCAGTTTCCGACTAACGCTACATGTGAGCTCTGCCTGATGGCGTTCTAAGGTCGCTAATAACTTCGGAACGAGAAGAGATACAATGTTCTGGTTTGAAGCAGCGTAACAGTCGTGTCACAATCTATAAGTACACACCTAAAAAACAATCACTTTTGAAAGTCAGTTTCCGACTAACGCTACATGTGAGCTCTGCCTGATGGCGTTCTAAGGTCGCTAATAACTTCGGAACGAGAAGAGATACAATGTTCTGGTTTGAAGCAGCGTAACAGTCGTGTCACAATCTATAAGTACACACCTAAAAAACAATCACTTTTGAAAGTCAGTTTCCGACTAACGCTACATGTGAGCTCTGCTGATGGCGTTCTAAGGTCGCTAATAACTTCGGAACGAGAAGAGATACAATGTTCTGGTTTGAAGCAGCGTAACAGTCGTGTCACAATCTATAAGTACACACCTAAAAAACAATCACTTTTGAAAGTCAGTTTCCGACTAACGCTACATGTGAGCTCTGCTTGATGGCGTTCTAAGGTCGCTAATAACTTCGGAACGAGAAGAGATACAATGTTCTGGTTTGAAGCAGCGTAACAGTCGTGTCACAATCTATAAGTACACACCTAAAAAACAATCACTTTTGAAAGTCAGTTTCCGACTAACGCTACATGTGAGCTCTGTCTGATGGCGTTCTAAGGTCGCTAATAACTTCGGAACGAGAAGAGATACAATGTTCTGGTTTGAAGCAGCGTAACAGTCGTGTCACAATCTATAAGCACACACCTAAAAAACAATCACTTTTGAAAGTCAGTTTCCGACTAACGCTACATGTGAGCTCTGTCTGATGGCGTTCTAAGGTCGCTAATAACTTCGGAACGAGAAGAGACACAATGTTCTGGTTTGAAGCAGCGTAACAGTCGTGTCACAATCTATAAGTACACACCTAAAAGACAATCACTTTTGAAAGTCGTCCGACTAACGCTACATGTGAGCTCTGCCTGATGGCGTTCTAAGGTCGCTAATAACTTCGGAACGAGAAGAGATACAATGTTCTGGTTTGAAGCAGCGTAACAGTCGTGTCACAATCTCTTAGTACACGCCTAAAAAACAATCACTTTTGAAAGTCAGTTTCCGACTAACGCTACATGTGAGCTCTGCTTGATGGCGTTCTAAGGTGGCTAATAACTTCGGAACGAGAAGAGATACAATGTTCTGGTTTGAAGCAGCGTAACAGTCGTGTCACAATCTATAAGTACAGGCCTAAAAAACAATCACTTTTGAAAGTCAGTTTCCGACTAACGCTACATGTGAGCTCTGCTTGATGGCGTTCTAAGGTCGCTAATAACTTCGGAACGAGAAGAGATACAATGTTCTGGTTTGAAGCAGCGTAACAGTCGTGTCACAATCTATAAGTACACACCTAAAAAACAATCACTTTTGAAAGTCAGTTTCCGACTAACGCTACATGTGAGCTCTGCTTGATGGCGTTCTAAGGTCGCTAATAACTTCGGAACGAGAAGAGATACAATGTTCTGGTTTGAAGCAGCGTAACAGTCGTGTCACAATCTATAAGTACACACCTAAAAAACAATCACTTTTGAAAGTCAGTTTCCGACTAACGCTACATGTGAGCTCTGCCTGATGGCGTTCTAAGGTCGCTAATAACTTCGGAACGAGAAGAGATACAATGTTCTGGTTTGAAGCAGCGTAACAGTCGTGTCACAATCTATAAGTACACACCTAAAAAACAATCACTTTTGAAAGTCAGTTTCCGACTAACGCTACATGTGAGCTCTGCCTGATGGCGTTCTAAGGTCGCTAATAACTTCGGAACGAGAAGAGATACAATGTTCTGGTTTGAAGCAGCGTAACAGTCGTGTCACAATCTATAAGTACACACCTAAAAAACAATCACTTTTGAAAGTCAGTTTCCGACTAACGCTACATGTGAGCTCTGCCTGATGGCGTTCTAAGGTCGCTAATAACTTCGGAACGAGAAGAGATACAATGTTCTGGTTTGAAGCAGCGTAACAGTCGTGTCACAATCTATAAGTACACACCTAAAAAACAATCACTTTTGAAAGTCAGTTTCCGACTAACGCTACATGTGAGCTCTGCCTGATGGCGTTCTAAGGTCGCTAATAACTTGAAGAGATACAATGTTCTGGTTTGAAGCAGCGTAACAGTCGTGTCACAATCTATAAGTACACACCTAAAAAACAATCACTTTTGAAAGTCAGTTTCCGACTAACGCTACATGTGAGCTCTGCCTGATGGCGTTCTAAGGTCGCTAATAACTTCGGAACGAGAAGAGATACAATGTTCTGGTTTGAAGCAGCGTAACAGTCGTGTCACAATCTATAAGTACACACCTAAAAAACAATCACTTTTGAAAGTCAGTTTCCGACTAACGCTACATGTGAGCTCTGCCTGATGGCGTTCTAAGGTCGCTAATAACTTCGGAACGAGAAGAGATACAATGTTCTGGTTTGAAGCAGCGTAACAGTCGTGTCACAATCTATAAGTACACACCTAAAAAACAATCACTTTTGAAAGTCAGTTTCCGACTAACGCTACATGTGAGCTCTGCCTGATGGCGTTCTAAGGTCGCTAATAACTTCGGAACGAGAAGAGATACAATGTTCTGGTTTGAAGCAGCGTAACAGTCGTGTCACAATCTATAAGTACACACCTAAAAAACAATCACTTTTGAAAGTCAGTTTCCGACTAACGCTACATGTGAGCTCTGCCTGATGGCGTTCTAAGGTCGCTAATAACTTCGGAACGAGAAGAGATACAATGTTCTGGTTTGAAGCAGCGTAACAGTCGTGTCACAATCTATAAGTACACACCTAAAAAACAATCACTTTTGAAAGTCAGTTTCCGACTAACGCTACATGTGAGCTCTGCCTGATGGCGTTCTAAGGTCGCTAATAACTTCGGAACGAGAAGAGATACAATGTTCTGGTTTGAAGCAGCGTAACAGTCGTGTCACAATCTATAAGTACACACCTAAAAAACAATCACTTTTGAAAGTCAGTTTCCGACTAACGCTACATGTGAGCTCTGCCTGATGGCGTTCTAAGGTCGCTAATAACTTCGGAACGAGAAGAGATACAATGTTCTGGTTTGAAGCAGCGTAACAGTCGTGTCACAATCTATAAGTACACACCTAAAAAACAATCACTTTTGAAAGTCAGTTTCCGACTAACGCTACATGTGAGCTCTGCCTGATGGCGTTCTAAGGTCGCTAATAACTTCGGAACGAGAAGAGATACAATGTTCTGGTTTGAAGCAGCGTAACAGTCGTGTCACAATCTATAAGTACACACCTAAAAAACAATCACTTTTGAAAGTCAGTTTCCGACTAACGCTACATGTGAGCTCTGCCTGATGGCGTTCTAAGGTCGCTAATAACTTCGGAACGAGAAGAGATACAATGTTCTGGTTTGAAGCAGCGTAACAGTCGTGTCACAATCTATAAGTACACACCTAAAAAACAATCACTTTTGAAAGTCAGTTTCCGACTAACGCTACATGTGAGCTCTGCCTGATGGCGTTCTAAGGTCGCTAATAACTTCGGAACGAGAAGAGATACAATGTTCTGGTTTGAAGCAGCGTAACAGTCGTGTCACAATCTATAAGTACACACCTAAAAAACAATCACTTTTGAAAGTCAGTTTCCGACTAACGCTACATGTGAGCTCTGCCTGATGGCGTTCTAAGGTCGCTAATAACTTCGGAACGAGAAGAGATACAATGTTCTGGTTTGAAGCAGCGTAACAGTCGTGTCACAATCTATAAGTACACACCTAAAAAACAATCACTTTTGAAAGTCAGTTTCCGACTAACGCTACATGTGAGCTCTGCCTGATGGCGTTCTAAGGTCGCTAATAACTTCGGAACGAGAAGAGATACAATGTTCTGGTTTGAAGCAGCGTAACAGTCGTGTCACAATCTATAAGTACACACCTAAAAAACAATCACTTTTGAAAGTCAGTTTCCGACTAACGCTACATGTGAGCTCTGCCTGATGGCGTTCTAAGGTCGCTAATAACTTCGGAACGAGAAGAGATACAATGTTCTGGTTTGAAGCAGCGTAACAGTCGTGTCACAATCTATAAGTACACACCTAAAAAACAATCACTTTTGAAAGTCAGTTTCCGACTAACGCTACATGTGAGCTCTGCCTGATGGCGTTCTAAGGTCGCTAATAACTTCGGAACGAGAAGAGATACAATGTTCTGGTTTGAAGCAGCGTAACAGTCGTGTCACAATCTATAAGTACACACCTAAAAAACAATCACTTTTGAAAGTCAGTTTCCGACTAACGCTACATGTGAGCTCTGCCTGATGGCGTTCTAAGGTCGCTAATAACTTCGGAACGAGAAGAGATACAATGTTCTGGTTTGAAGCAGCGTAACAGTCGTGTCACAATCTATAAGTACACACCTAAAAAACAATCACTTTTGAAAGTCAGTTTCCGACTAACGCTACATGTGAGCTCTGCCTGATGGCGTTCTAAGGTCGCTAATAACTTCGGAACGAGAAGAGATACAATGTTCTGGTTTGAAGCAGCGTAACAGTCGTGTCACAATCTATAAGTACACACCTAAAAAACAATCACTTTTGAAAGTCAGTTTCCGACTAACGCTACATGTGAGCTCTGCCTGATGGCGTTCTAAGGTCGCTAATAACTTCGGAACGAGAAGAGATACAATGTTCTGGTTTGAAGCAGCGTAACAGTCGTGTCACAATCTATAAGTACACACCTAAAAAACAATCACTTTTGAAAGTCAGTTTCCGACTAACGCTACATGTGAGCTCTGCCTGATGGCGTTCTAAGGTCGCTAATAACTTCGGAACGAGAAGAGATACAATGTTCTGGTTTGAAGCAGCGTAACAGTCGTGTCACAATCTATAAGTACACACCTAAAAAACAATCACTTTTGAAAGTCAGTTTCCGACTAACGCTACATGTGAGCTCTGCCTGATGGCGTTCTAAGGTCGCTAATAACTTCGGAACGAGAAGAGATACAATGTTCTGGTTTGAAGCAGCGTAACAGTCGTGTCACAATCTATAAGTACACACCTAAAAAACAATCACTTTTGAAAGTCAGTTTCCGACTAACGCTACATGTGAGCTCTGCCTGATGGCGTTCTAAGGTCGCTAATAACTTCGGAACGAGAAGAGATACAATGTTCTGGTTTGAAGCAGCGTAACAGTCGTGTCACAATCTATAAGTACACACCTAAAAAACAATCACTTTTGAAAGTCAGTTTCCGACTAACGCTACATGTGAGCTCTGCCTGATGGCGTTCTAAGGTCGCTAATAACTTCGGAACGAGAAGAGATACAATGTTCTGGTTTGAAGCAGCGTAACAGTCGTGTCACAATCTATAAGTACACACCTAAAAAACAATCACTTTTGAAAGTCAGTTTCCGACTAACGCTACATGTGAGCTCTGCCTGATGGCGTTCTAAGGTCGCTAATAACTTCGGAACGAGAAGAGATACAATGTTCTGGTTTGAAGCAGCGTAACAGTCGTGTCACAATCTATAAGTACACACCTAAAAAACAATCACTTTTGAAAGTCAGTTTCCGACTAACGCTACATGTGAGCTCTGCCTGATGGCGTTCTAAGGTCGCTAATAACTTCGGAACGAGAAGAGATACAATGTTCTGGTTTGAAGCAGCGTAACAGTCGTGTCACAATCTATAAGTACACACCTAAAAAACAATCACTTTTGAAAGTCAGTTTCCGACTAACGCTACATGTGAGCTCTGCCTGATGGCGTTCTAAGGTCGCTAATAACTTCGGAACGAGAAGAGATACAATGTTCTGGTTTGAAGCAGCGTAACAGTCGTGTCACAATCTATAAGTACACACCTAAAAAACAATCACTTTTGAAAGTCAGTTTCCGACTAACGCTACATGTGAGCTCTGCTGATGGCGTTCTAAGGTCGCTAATAACTTCGGAACGAGAAGAGATACAATGTTCTGGTTTGAAGCAGCGTAACAGTCGTGTCACAATCTATAAGTACACACCTAAAAAACAATCACTTTTGAAAGTCAGTTTCCGACTAACGCTACATGTGAGCTCTGCCTGATGGCGTTCTAAGGTCGCTAATAACTTCGGAACGAGAAGAGATACAATGTTCTGGTTTGAAGCAGCGTAACAGTCGTGTCACAATCTATAAGTACACACCTAAAAAACAATCACTTTTGAAAGTCAGTTTCCGACTAACGCTACATGTGAGCTCTGCCTGATGGCGTTCTAAGGTCGCTAATAACTTCGGAACGAGAAGAGATACAATGTTCTGGTTTGAAGCAGCGTAACAGTCGTGTCACAATCTATAAGTACACACCTAAAAAACAATCACTTTTGAAAGTCAGTTTCCGACTAACGCTACATGTGAGCTCTGCTTGATGGCGTTCTAAGGTCGCTAATAACTTCGGAACGAGAAGAGATACAATGTTCTGGTTTGAAGCAGCGTAACAGTCGTGTCACAATCTATAAGTACACACCTAAAAAACAATCACTTTTGAAAGTCAGTTTCCGACTAACGCTACATGTGAGCTCTGCCTGATGGCGTTCTAAGGTCGCTAATAACTTCGGAACGAGAAGAGATACAATGTTCTGGTTTGAAGCAGCGTAACAGTCGTGTCACAATCTATAAGTACACACCTAAAAAACAATCACTTTTGAAAGTCAGTTTCCGACTAACGCTACATGTGAGCTCTGCTTGATGGCGTTCTAAGGTCGCTAATAACTTCGGAACGAGAAGAGATACAATGTTCTGGTTTGAAGCAGCGTAACAGTCGTGTCACAATCTATAAGTACACACCTAAAAAACAATCACTTTTGAAAGTCAGTTTCCGACTAACGCTACATGTGAGCTCTGCCTGATGGCGTTCTAAGGTCGCTAATAACTTCGGAACGAGAAGAGATACAATATTCTGGTTTGAAGCAGCGTAACAGTCGTGTCACAATCTATAAGCACACACCTAAAAAACAATCACTTTTGAAAATCAGTTTCCGACTAACGCTACATGTGAGCTCTGCTTGATGGCGTTCTAAGGTCGCTAATAACTTCGGAACGAGAAGAGATACAATGTTCTGGTTTGAAGCAGCGTAACAGTCGTGTCACAATCTATAAGCACACACCTAAAAAACAATCACTTTTGAAAGTCAGTTTCCGCCTAACGCTACATGTGAGCTCTGTCTGATGGCGTTCTAAGGTCGCTAATAACTTCGGAACGAGAAGAGATACAATGTTCTGGTTTGAAGCAGCGTAACAGTCGTGTCACAATCTATAAGTAGCACACCTAAAAAACAATCACTTTTGAAAGTCAGTTTCCGCCTAACGCTACATGTGAGCTCTGTCTGATGGCGTTCTAAGGTCGCTAATAACTTCGGAACGAGAAGAGATACAATGTTCTGGTTTGAAGCAGCGTAACAGTCGTGTCACAATCTATAAGTACACACCTAAAAAACAATCACTTTTGAAAGTCAGTTTCCGCCTAACGCTACATGTGAGCTCTGTCTGATGGCGTTCTAAGGTCGCTAATAACTTCGGAACGAGAAGAGATACAATGTTCTGGTTTGAAGCAGCGTAACAGTCGTGTCACAATCTATAAGTACACACCTAAAAAACAATCACTTTTGAAAGTCAGTTTCCGCCTAACGCTACATGTGAGCTCTGTCTGATGGCGTTCTAAGGTCGCTAATAACTTCGGAACGAGAAGAGATACAATGTTCTGGTTTGAAGCAGCGTAACAGTCGTGTCACAATCTATAAGTACACACCTAAAAAACAATCACTTTTGAAAGTCAGTTTCCGCCTAACGCTACATGTGAGCTCTGCTTGATGGCGTTCTAAGGTCGCTAATAACTTCGGAACGAGAAGAGATACAATGTTCTGGTTTGAAGCAGCGTAACAGTCGTGTCACAATCTATAAGTACACACCTAAAAAACAATCACTTTTGAAAGTCAGTTTCCGCCTAACGCTACATGTGAGCTCTGTCTGATGGCGTTCTAAGGTCGCTAATAACTTCGGAACGAGAAGAGATACAATGTTCTGGTTTGAAGCAGCGTAACAGTCGTGTCACAATCTATAAGTACACACCTAAAAAACAATCACTTTTGAAAGTCAGTTTCCGACTAACGCTACATGTGAGCTCTGTCTGATGGCGTTCTAAGGTCGCTAATAACTTCGGAACGAGAAGAGATACAATGTTCTGGTTTGAAGCAGCGTAACAGTCGTGTCACAATCTATAAGTACACACCTAAAAAACAATCACTTTTGAAAGTCAGTTTCCGCCTAACGCTACATGTGAGCTCTGTCTGATGGCGTTCTAAGGTCGCTAATAACTTCGGAACGAGAAGAGATACAATGTTCTGGTTTGAAGCAGCGTAACAGTCGTGTCACAATCTATAAGTACACACCTAAAAAACAATCACTTTTGAAAGTCAGTTTCCGCCTAACGCTACATGTGAGCTCTGTCTGATGGCGTTCTAAGGTCGCTAATAACTTCGGAACGAGAAGAGATACAATGTTCTGGTTTGAAGCAGCGTAACAGTCGTGTCACAATCTATAAGCACACACCTAAAAAACAATCACTTTTGAAAGTCAGTTTCAGCCTAACGCTACATGTGAGCTCTGTCTGATGGCGTTCTAAGGTCGCTAATAACTTCGGAACGAGAAGAGATACATTGTTCTGGTTTGAAGCAGCGTAACAGTCGTGTCACAATCTATAAGCACACACCTAAAAAACAATCACTTTTGAAAGTCAGTTTCCGACTAACGCTACATGTGAGCTCTGCTTGATGGCGTTCTAAGGTCGCTAATAACTTCGGAACGAGAAGAGATACAATGTTCTGGTTTGAAGCAGCGTAACAGTCGTGTCACAATCTATAAGTACACACCTAAAAAACAATCACTTTTGAAAGTCAGTTTCCGCCTAACGCTACATGTGAGCTCGGCCTGATGGCGTTCTAAGGTCGCTAATAACTTCGGAACGAGAAGAGATACAATGTTCTGGTTTGAAGCAGCGTAACAGTCGTGTCACAATCTATAAGTACACACCTAAAAAACAATCACTTTTGAAAGTCAGTTTCCGCCTAACGCTACATGTGAGCTCTGTCTGATGGCGTTCTAAGGTCGCTAATAACTTCGGAACGAGAAGAGATACAATGTTCTGGTTTGAAGCAGCGTAACAGTCGTGTCACAATCTATAAGTACACACCTAAAAAACAATCACTTTTGAAAGTCAGTTTCCGACTAACGCTACATGTGAGCTCTGTCTGATGGCGTTCTAAGGTCGCTAATAACTTCGGAACGAGAAGAGATACAATGTTCTGGTTTGAAGCAGCGTAACAGTCGTGTCACAATCTATAAGTACACACCTAAAAAACAATCACTTTTGAAAGTCAGTTTCCGCCTAACGCTACATGTGAGCTCTGCTTGATGGCGTTCTAAGGTCGCTAATAACTTCGGAACGAGAAGAGATACAATGTTCTGGTTTGAAGCAGCGTAACAGTCGTGTCACAATCTATAAGTACACACCTAAAAAACAATCACTTTTGAAAGTCAGTTTCCGACTAACGCTACATGTGAGCTCTGCCTGATGGCGTTCTAAGGTCGCTAATAACTTCGGAACGAGAAGAGATACAATGTTCTGGTTTGAAGCAGCGTAACAGTCGTGTCACAATCTATAAGTACACACCTAAAAAACAATCACTTTTGAAAGTCAGTTTCCGACTAACGCTACATGTGAGCTCTGTCTGATGGCGTTCTAAGGTCGCTAATAACTTCGGAAACACGCCTAAAAAACAATCACTTTTGAAAGTCAGTTTCCGCCTAACGCTACATGTGAGCTCTGTCTTGATGGCGTTCTAAGGTCGCTAATAACTTCGGAACGAGAAGAGATACAATGTTCTGGTTTGAAGCAGCGTAACAGTCGTGTCACAATCTATAAGTACACACCTAAAAAACAATCACTTTTGAAAGTCAGTTTCCGCCTAACGCTACATGTGAGCTCTGTCTGATTGCGTTCTAAGGTCGCTAATAACTTCGGAACGAGAAGAGATACAATGTTCTGGTTTGAAGCAGCGTAACAGTCGTGTCACAATCTATAAGTACACACCTAAAAAACAATCACTTTTGAAAGTCAGTTTCCGCCTAACGCTACATGTGAGCTCTGTCTTGCTGGCGTTCTAAGGTCGCTAATAACTTCGGAACGAGAAGAGATACAATGTTCTGGTTTGAAGCAGCGTAACAGTCGTGTCACAATCTATAAGTACACACCTAAAAAACAATCACTTTTGAAAGTCAGTTTCCGCCTAACGCTACATGTGAGCTCTGTCTGATGGCGTTCTAAGGTCGCTAATAACTTCGGAACGAGAAGAGATACAATGTTCTGGTTTGAAGCAGCGTAACAGTCGTGTCACAATCTATAAGTACACACCTAAAAAACAATCACTTTTGAAAGTCAGTTTCCGCCTAACGCTACATGTGAGCTCTGTCTGATGGCGTTCTAAGGTCGCTAATAACTTCGGAACGAGAAGAGATACAATGTTCTGGTTTGAAGCAGCGTAACAGTCGTGTCACAATCTATAAGTACACACCTAAAAAACAATCACTTTTGAAAGTCAGTTCCCGCCTAACGCTAGGTTTGAAGCAGCGTAACAGTCGTGTCACAATCTATAAGTACACACCTAAAAAACAATCACTTTTGAAAGTCAGTTTCCGACTAACGCTACATGTGAGCTCTGCTTGATGGCGTTCTTCAGTTTGACTAACGCTACATGTGAGCTCTGCTTGATGGCGTTCA